>PVKU01003810.1:135355-166229 GCA_004027475.1 Anoura caudifer
TTTTTTTTTTTTTTTTTTTTTTTTTTTTTTGTCTATTCGTGGCTGTTATGTACTGAGGGGTGGAGTCTTAGGTGTTCCCCAGGGCGGGACAGCAACAGTCGCTGGGTAGTGATGCTGTATGTGGGTGTGGGGTCTGAGAGGAGACAATGGCACTTGCCTGCTCACTCTCGGATTCCAGTCCCTTCCACCGCTTCCCCTTTGCCTGGATTATCTGCATGTGAATGTGGGACCACCTGGTCAGCCAGCTGCCCTGTGCTGCCTCACTGGTTCCGCACAGTTGCCACCCCGTGCCAAGGTTCTGCTAGTCACCACCTGTGCACCTGGGGGCTGCCAGCTACTGCTGCCTGCATGCCAGTCAGCACCTCCGCTTTTTCCTGCCGCAACTCTGCCCCTCTTACCGGTCTGGATGAATCATTGTTGGACTTCCAAACAGTTCAATTTTCTGAGTTCTGGTTGTTTTCTTGTTTCTAAATCCTTGCTGTCCTTAATTTTGGTTGTGAGAGGAGGCACAGTGCGTTTGCCTATGCCTCCATCTTGGCCGGAAGTCTGTATTCCCTTTCTTTATTTTCCTCTTTCAATTCATTATGCGTATTCTCTTCCCCTTTCCCCTTTAGACTTTTCCTATTCTTTTTCCTTTCTCCCTTTCTCTACTATTCCATTTCTCTTTTTGCTTTTATTATTCTTTGCTCTTGTCATTGATATTGCTGCAGTGGTTGAGGAAGGGGTTGCTTGTTTTGGTGTTATTTTTGTGTTGATTTGCTTTGTTCTGCCAGCACTTATGCAACAACATACAATGCATAGTGGAGATTTAGCCTCTGGATCAGCCAGCCAGAGGGGATTTCCCACCAATGAATAGGCCAATAATAATCAGGATCCAAATACAACAGAAGAGTTCACAAAACCCACACTGAGCACAATCCTAGAGCATGCAGCTCAGGAGATCAAGGAGTCTGCACCACTGGGTCCCATAGGACTCCTAACACATAAGGTGACTCCACAAGACAGGGAGTCCAAGCAAATCAATCTAATACCTACAAACAAACACAGAGACAACTAAAATGGGGAGACAGAGGAACAATCCTCAAAAGAAAGAAAAGGGGGAATCTCCAGAAAAAGAGCTAAATGAGATGGAAGCAAGTCATTTATAAAACACAGAGTTCAAAATACTGGTTATACAGATGCATAAGGAAGTTAGTGAGAACTAAATGGAATTTAGTAGAATTATATAAGCATGGAAAAGGACATACAGAATTTCAGTAAGGACCACTTGGAAATGAAGAATGCACTATGTGAAATGAAGAACACACTAGAAGGAATTAAAAGCAGGCTAGATGAAGCAGAGGATTGAATTGGTGAGTTGGAAGACAAGGTAGAAAAAAAACACCCAGTTAGAGCAACAACAACAAAAAAAGACTCAGAAAGAATAAGGATAGTTTAAGGGAACTTTGAGATAAGAAAAAAAAATGTAACAATGTTCACATCATAGGCATTCCATAAGGAGAAGAATAGGAGGAAGGGATAGAAAACCTGTTTTAAAAAATAATGACAGAAAACATTGCTAATTTGGTGAGGAGAGAAGTCACTGAAGTCTCGAAAGGACAGAGGGTCCCAAACGAGATGACTCCAAAAAGGCCCACTCCAAAACACATTACAATCTAAATGGCAAAATTTAAATACAAAGAAAGAATCTTAAGGCAGAAAGGGAAAAATAGCTAGTAACTAATAAGGGAGCTACAATAAGGCTATCAGCTGATTTCTCAATAGAAGCACTACAAGCCAGAAGAGACTGGCATGAAATATTCTAAGTAATGAAGAGCAAGGATCTTCAACCATGACTATTGTATCCAGGAAAGCTCTCATTTAAAATAGAAGGTAAAATACAGAGCTTTCCAGACAAAAGAAGACTGAAAGTATACATCTCCACCAAACTAGCATTGCAAGAGATGGTAAAGGGACCACAAGAAGAAGGTGGGGGAGAAGAGGAAGAGGAAGAGGAGGAGGAGGAGGAGGAAGAAGAAGAAGAAGAAGAAGAAGAAGAAGAAGAAGAAGAAGAAGAAGAAGAAGAAGAAGAAGAAGAAAGAGAGAGAGAGAGAGAGAGAGAGAGAGAGGGGTACAATGGGAAAAATGGCAATGAATAAGTTCCTATCAATAACAACCTTAAATGTAAATGGATTAAATCCTCCAACCCAAAGAAATAGGCTTTAGTTCTTTTTCTCATCTTGCAAGATGGTGGGTGAAAAAACTGAGAGGCTGGATACCAAGAAGAAACCTGAAGACAAGAAGGCTGATGCTGGTGGCAAGGTGAAGAAGGGTAACCTCAAGGCCAAGATGATTAAGAAGGGGAAGCCCCACTGCAGCTGAAACCTTGTCCTAGCCAGAGGAATTGGCAGGTATTCCCAGTTAGCTATGTATTCCCCAAAAGCCATGTACAAGAGGAAGTATTCTGCAGCTAAATCCAGGACTGGAAAGAAAAAGGAGAAAGTTAGGGCTACTGTCACTAAACCAGTTGGAGGAGACAAGAATGGTGGTACCTGAGTGGTTAAGCTTTGCAAAATGCCTGCATACTATCCTACTGAAGATATGCCTTGAAAGCTGTTGAGCCATGGCAAGAAACCCTTCAGTCAGCATGCGAGAAACCTGTGGGCTGGCATCACTCAGGGACCATTCTGATCATCCTCACTGGGTGCCACAGAGGCAAGAGGGTGGCTTTCCTGAAGCAGCTGAGCAGTAGCTTGCTACTTGTGACTGAACCTCTGGCCCTTAATTGAATTCCTCTGCAAAGAACACACCAGAAATTTGTCATCACCTCCTCCACCAAAATTGATATCAGTGGTATGAAAATCCCCAAGTATCTCACTGATGCTTACTTCAAGAAAAAGAAGTTGTGCAAGCCCAGACACCAGGAAGGGGAGATCTTTGACACTGAGAAAGAGAAATACAAAATGACAGAGCAACACAAGGTTGATCAGAAAATTGTGGACTCACAAATTCTGCTAAAAATCAAGCTGTTCCTCAGCTCCAGGGCTACCTCCACTCTGTGTTTGCTCTCACAAGTGTGCTTTATGCTCATAAAATGAAGTTCTAAATTTCTTTTGAAAAACCTAATTAAATAACTGATCTGTTTCCAAAAAAAGTAGGGTAGCTGAATGGATAAGAAGACATGAGCTGCATATATGCTGTCTACAAAAGACCACTGAGAACAAAAGATCTACACAGGCTGGACATGAAATGATGGGAAAAAATATTCCATGCAAATGGACATGAAAAAAAAAAGCTAGGGTAGCAACACTTACATCAGAAAAGGTACACTTCCAAATAAAGGCCATAACAAGAGACAAAGAAGGTCAGTACATAATAATTAATGGAGTAGTCCAATAAGAGGAAATAACTCTTGTAACATATATACACCCAATATAGGGCCTGTAAATACATTTAAAAATATTGGAGGACTTTAAGAAAGAGATAGACAGTAATACAGTCATTGTAGTGGATTTCAACACCCCACTGTCAACAATGGATAGATCTTCCAAACAAAAAAATCAGCAAAAATATTGCAGCATTGAATGATACTCTATGTCAAATGGACTTAATTGATATTTACAGAACATTTTACCACAAAGAAGCACAATATACATTCTTTTCAATGCACATGGATCATTCTCGAAAACAGACCACATGGTAGGACACAAAATAAGCCTCAACAAATTCAAGAAAATAAAATCATATCAAGCATCTTCTCAAATTACAATGGCTTGAAACTGGAGATTGACCCAAGAAAAAAAATCTCAAAAAGATTCAAATACATGGAAGCTGAATAACATGTTATTAAATAATCAGTGGTTTAGCTATGAGATCAAGGAAGAAATAAAAAATTATCTGGAAAGAAATGAAAATGAACATACAACCCAAAACCTATGGGACACACCAAAGGCTATCCTGAGAGGGAACGTCCTAGCAATTCAGGCCTACCTACAGAAGATTGATATACCTCAAATAAATAAATTAACCTTCCATCTAAAAGAACTAGAGGAACAACAACAAAACCCACAGTAAGTAGAAGGAAGGAAATAAACAAGATCAAAGCAGAATTAAATAACATAGAGAATAAAATTATAATTCAAAGGATCAATGAGCCCAGGAGCTGTTTCTTTGAAAAGATGAACAAAATTGACAAACTGTTAAGCAGACTCATCAAGAAAAAAGGAGAGAGGATCCAAATAAATAAAATCAGAAATGAGAGAGGAGAGATTACAACTGATACCACAGAAATACAAAGGATTGTTAAGAAATTACTATGAACAACTCTGTGCCAACAAATTAAACAATCTGGGGGAAATGGATACATTTCTAGAAAAGTACAATCTTCCAAATCTGAATCAGGAAGAAACAGAACACCTGAATAGACCAGTAACAACTAGTGAAATGAAGCCATAGTAAAAAAAACTATTGGCACACAAAGGCCCTGGAGCAGTTGGCTTCACAGGAGAATTTTACCAAACACTCAAAGAACTAACACCTGTCCTTCTCAAACTATTCTAAAAAATTCAGGAAGAGGGAAGACTCACAGACTCTTTTTACAAGGCCAGTATTATCCTAGTCCCAAAACCAGGTAAAGACACAACCAAGAAAGAAAATTACAGGCCAGTATCTCTGATGAACATAGATGCTAAAATCCTCAAGAATATACTAGTATAGTAAACTACATCCAGCAGTAGATTAAAAAGATCATACAGCATGATCAAGTGGAATTTTCCAGGGATACAAGGATGTTACAATATTTGTAAATTAACAAATGTGATATATCACATAAACAAAATGCAAGACAAAAATCACATGATCATATCAATAGATGCAGAAAAAGCATTTAATAAAATCCAGCACCCATTCATGACAAAAAACACTCAGCAAAGTGGGAATAGAGGGAGCATATGTCAACATAATAAAGGCCATATACTAAAAACCTACTGCCAACATCATACTCAATGGGAAAAAAACTAAAAGTATGTTCCTTAAAATCAGAATCAAGACAAGGGTGTTCACTTTCACCACTCTTATTCAAGATAGTAATGGAGGTTCTAGGCATAGTTAGGCATCCAAATTGGAATGGAGAAATTAAAACTGTCATTATTTGCAGACAACATGATAGTGGACATAGAAAACCTTATGGGATCCACCAAAAAACAACTCAACCTAATAAGTGAATTCAGCAAAGTAAAAGATACAAAGTTAATATTCAAAAATCAATGGCATTTTTATATCAACAATGACTATCAGAAAGAGAAACTGAGGAAATTCCCATTTACTATAGCAACAAAAATATAAAATACGTAGGAGTAAATTTAACCAAGGAGATAAAAAGTCTGTAGTCAGAAAAGTATAGAACACTGAATAAAGAAATTGAGAAAGATACAAAGAAATGGAAGGGTACAAAGTGCTCATGGACTGGAAGAACTGACATTATTAAAATATCCATACTACCCAAAACAGTTTGTAGATTCAATGCAATCCCTAGTAAAATACCAGTAGCATGCTTCACAGATCTAGAACAAACATTTCAAAAATTTATATGGAACCAAAAAAGACCCTGAATAACCACAACAGTCCTGAGAAAGAAGAAAAAAGTTGAAGGGATCAGCATAGTTGATATTAAAATATATTACAAGCCATGGTAATCAAAACAGTATGGAACTGGCATAAGAACAGACACATAGATCAATGGAAGAGAATAGAGAGCCTAGAAATAAACCTAAGTCTCTACAGTCAATTAATATTCTGTATAGGGGTGAAAGCATAAAATGGGGATAAAAATAGCCTATTCAACACATGGTGTTGGGAGATCTGGACTGGTACATGCAAAAAAAAAGAAAAGAAAAGAAAAGAAACTAGACTACCAATTTACACCATACACCAGAAAAAACTCAAAATGAATAAAAGAGTTAAATATAAATCATGATACCATAAAAGTCCTGACAGAAAACATACGCAGTAAAATTTCAGATATCCCACATAGCAATATTTTTGCTGGTATATCTCCTAGGGCAGGGAAATAAAGGAAAAACCAACAAATGGGACTTAATAAAAATTAAAAAAAGCTTCCACACAGCTCAAAAATCCATCAAAATGAAAAAGGATTATCTCCCTCCCAGTTTCTTGGGAAAATTATAGATTTACAATTTTCAAGGTATGTAAACCTTGACTTTCTCAAACAGTTAACCAAATGTATGGGAAAATATATTTGCCAATGATACCTCAGACAAGGTATGATCCAAAATATATAAAGAACTCTATGACTCCACTCCAAGAAGACAAACAATTCAATTGAAAAATGGGCAAAGGACCTAAACACATACTTCTCCAAGGAGGGCATACAGAAGATGCAGAGACATATGAAAAGATGCTCAGCATCACTAGCCATCAGAGAGATGCAAATGAAAACCACAATGAAATACCGCTTCACACCAGTCAGAATGGCCATCATAAACAAAGCAACAAACAAGTGCTGGTGAGGTTGTGGAGAAAAGGGAACCCTAGCACGATGTTGGTGGGAATGCAGACTGATACAGCAACTGTGGAAAACATGAATCTCTTCAAAAAAGCAAACGTGAAACTGCTTTTGACCCAGCAATTCCGCTGCTGGGAGTATACCCTAAGAATCCTGAAACACTAATTAAAAAGAACCTATCTACCCCAATGTTCATGGCAGCACACTTTACAATAGCCAAGTGATGGAAGCAACCTAAGTACCCACAAATAGATGAGTGACTCAAAAAACTGTGGTACATTTACACAATGGAATACTACACTGCAGAAAGAAAGAAAGAGCTCCTACCCTTTGTTACAGCATGGTTGGAACTGGAGAGCATTACGCTAAGTGCAGTAATCCAGGTGGTGAAAGACAAATACCATATGATCTCATCTGTAAGTGGAACCTCATCAATAAAACAAACAAGCAAGCAGAATATAACAGAGACATCGAAATTAAGAACAAACTGACAGTAACCAAAAGGGAGGAGGGAGAGGGATAACAGGGGAAAGAAGGAAAATAGTCATCAAGAAACATGTATAAAGGACCCATGGACAAAGCCAAAGGGGGGAAGGATTAAAGGTGGGAGGTGGGGGTGGGTGGCATGGAGGAAAGTGCTGGTAGGGAAATGGAGACAACTGTACTTGAACAACAATAGAAAAAAAAATAAAGAAAAGAAAAGGAAAAAATTAGCGCAGATAACTTCTGGCCAAGATGGAGGCATAGGTGGACACACTGTGCCTCCTCGCACAATCAAAATTAAGGACAACAAAGATTTAGAAACAAGAAAACAACCAGAACTGATAGAAAGTTGAACTGTACAGAAGTCCATCAACCATTCATCCAGACTGGCAAGAGGGGCGGCAGGAAAAAGTGGAGGTTGGCAGACCCAGGCACACAGGCAGCAGCATCTGGAAGATCCCAGGCATGCAGGTGGCAGCTAGCAGACCCCAGGCACACAGGCAGTGGCTAGTGGATCCTGGGCACGAGGTGGCAACGGGCAGACCCAGTGAGGCCCCGCAAGGTGGGTGGCTGACCAGGTGGTCCCACATTCCTACACAGATAATCCAGGCAGAGGGAAAGTGGTGGAGAGGACTGGAATCTGAAAGAGAGCAGAGCAAGTGCCATTCTTCCCTCTTGGACCCCACCCCCACATACAACATCACAACCCAGCTGACTGGGCTGCCCCACCCTGGGGAACACCTAAGGCTCTGCCCCTCACTATGTAACAGCCATGACCAGACCAAAAAAAAATGGTTCAAAAGGGAGAAAAAATCAAAGCCCCAGAGTCAATTCATCTAAGCAACCAAGAGATAGCCAACCTGTCAGATGCACAGTTCAAAGCACTGGTGATCAGGATGCTCACAGAATTGGTTGATTTTGGTCACAAATTAGATGAGCAAATGAAGGCTACAATAAGTGAAATGAAGGAAAACACACAGGGAACCAATAGTGATGGGAGGAAAACTGGGACTCAAATCAATGGAGTGGACCAGAAGGAAGAAAGAAACAACCAAGCAGAAAAGAAGGAAGAAACAGGAATTCAAAACAACGAGGAGAGGCTTAGGAACCTCCAGGACATCTTTAAATGTCCCAACATCCAAATTAGAGGGGTACCAGAAGGGGAAGAAGAAGAGCAACAAGTGGAAAACTTATTTGGACAAATAATAAAGGAGAACTTCCCCAATATGGCAAAGGAAATAGACTTCCAAGAAGTCCAGGAAACTCAGAGTCCCAAAGAAGTTGGAACCAAGGAGGAACACACCAAGGCACATCAGAATTCCATTAGCCAAGATTAAAATGAAGGAGAGAATTCTAGAAGCAGCAAGGGATAAGGGGACGGTCACCTACAAAGGAGTTCCCATCAGGCTGTCAGCTGATTTCTCAAAAGAGACCTTGCCGGCAAGAAGGGGCTGGAAAGAAATGTTGCAAGTCATGAAAGACAAGCACCTACATCCAAGATTGCTCTATCCAGCAAAGCTGTCATTTAGAATGGAAGGGAAGATAAAGTGCTTCTCCGATAAGGTCAAGTTAAAGGAGTTCATCATCACCAAGCTCTTATTATATGAAACGTTAAAGGGACTTATCTAAGAAAAAGAAGATAACAAATATGACAGTAAAAAGACAGCAAATTCACAGATATTAACAACCACACCTAAAACAAAAGCAAACTAAGTAAACAACTGGAACAGGAGCAGAAACACAGAAATGGAGATCACATGGAGGGTTAGCAACAGGGGAGTGGGAAGAAGAGGGAGGGGGAAAAGGTACAGAGAATAAATAGCATAGATAGGTAGCATAAGTAGGTAGAAAATAGAGAGAAGGCAAGAATAGTATGGGAATGTAGAAGCTAAAGAACTTATGACACATGGACATGAACTAAAGGGGGGAATGTGGGTGAGAGGGGGTGTGCAGGGTGGAGAGCAATGATGGGGCAGAAATGGGACAACTGTAATAGCACAATCAATAAAATATATTAAAAAACATTTATCAGCATATTAAAATAATTATTACTATGACCACGTGGACTTTATTCAGGTAAGGTAAGGGTGATTCAACATATGAAATTAATCAATGAAATACACCACCTTAACAGGAAGAAGGGAGAAAATAGAACACATGATCATCTCATTCAATACAGAAAAATCCAATACTCTTTCAAAGTAAAAACATTTACTAAATTAGGAAAAATATAGAATTTCCTCAACATAATAAATATCATATATGAAAAACCCAAAGCTAACATTATACTCAGAAGTAAAATACTGAAAGTTTTTCTTATAAGATTAGGAACAAGACAAGAATACTCAACTATTCAACACAATATTATCAATTCTAGTCAGAGCAATTAGGCAAGAAAAATAAATAAAGATATCCAAATAGGAAAGTAAGGAATAAAATTAGTTCTGTTAAATTATGACATGATCTTATATATAGAAAGCACTAAAGAATGTCTACACTAAAAAAGCACTCAAAGCTAATAAATGAATTCAGCAAAGCAAGGATACCAAATCCACAGTCCAAAATGAGTTGCATTTCTATACACTAACAATGAAAGGAAATTAGGAAAACAATTTTTTATAATAGAATAAAAAGAATAAAATATTTAAGAATAAATTTAACAAAGGATACTAAAGACGTACATGAAAACCTACAAAATGCTGTTAGATGAAATTAAAGAAGACATAAATGTAAAGACATTTCATGTTCATGAATTGGAAGACTTAATGTTGAGATGACAATGCAACCAAAAGAGATCTGCAAATTAAATGCAATCTCTATAAAAATCTCTACAGTGATTTTTTTCAGAAATAGAAAAATCCACTCTAAAATTCATAGGAAGTTTCAAGTAAGCCTAAAGAGCCAAAACAATCTTGAAAAAGAAGAGCAAAGCTGGACAACTGACAGCTCCTAATTTTAAAACTTACTAAAAATATGGTATTTAAAACAGTGTGGTCTGCCTGGCTGGTGTGGCTCAGTATATTGAGTGCTGGTCTTTGAACAAAACAGTTGATAGTTCTACTCCCAGTCAGAGTGCATGGCTGGGTTGCAGGCCAGGCTCCCAGTCAGGGACAAGAGAGAGGCAAACATGCATTGATGTTTCTCTCCCTCTCTTTCTCCCTCCCTGCCCTCTCTCTCAAAAATAAATTAATAAAATACTTTTTAAAAAAAGAAAATTGCTATATTTTTTAAAAGTGGTATGGATTTAAGGAAGATGGTGGTGAGGTAGGAGGGAGCGGATTCCACTTCCCCCTACACATGGGAGAGAAACCTAACTGATCTACAGAGGAATGGAGCAGACAGCCAACAGTACCCCAGCAAACATGAAGATAGGAGACCAAAAATTGTAGCAGACATTGAAAACCCAGACGATAAAGAAAGTGCTTCATATACAAGCATAATATAACCAAAGACACTGAAATTGAGAACAAGAGAGGAGAGGGATAGGAATATCCAGGGAAAAGGGGAAGGGATTAGAGCAACAAGTATGAAAGACATATGGACAAAAGCTGGGGGGGGGTGGAAATGGAAGGGAGCTGGGGAGGGCAGGGGCGGAGGGACGGGATGGGAGTAGAAAACAGAAGACTGTATAAGAACAACAATTAAAATAAAATTTAATTAAAAAAAAAAAAAAGAAAGAAAGTGCTTCAGAACAATAAGGTCCCAGAAACCAGCTCAGGGACCAGGGCGTCTGCAGCCTCAGGCCTTGCGCCCACTGGGTCTGCCACAGGGTTCTTAGGAGAGAGCTGGGTCAACTGCTCCCTCACAGGCCAAACAAGGTTTGAGCAGCACCTGGAGAGACATGGTTGCTTGAAGTTTCAGAGAGGGGAGTGAGGACAAAATGGCAAACACACAGGGACTGTGAGCACCCAGGAGTCTGTGGACGCTGGCTGGGGAGAGTTGAGAGTCGAGCATGATGGGCCCTGACCCCCATAGTCCCTAGTCTGGCTAGAGAATTGGGCTGTGTGAGAGGCCAGACCACTGTGCGGAGCTACAGGCTTGAGTAGGAGGAATTTCTCAAAAAGAAAAAGTAAAAAAGAGGCACTGTTTCAGGAATTCTCCTGCAGCAGCAGCTCTGGCCTCCTCTCCACCCAGCTGGGCAATGCTTGGGAGGTGGCACAGAGGGCCCTGCGCACCCCCACAACCCTGAGAAGGGTGCGCACCTGATCCTGAGAGACTGAAGGTGTCATGGCTAAGTGCACGCGCCGGTAACCCAAGGAGAAGAGCCTCTGCAGAAGACTCTGAGCCCAAATCCATAACCCCAGGGAGAGTGTACTCTGCAAAGGGCCTGGATCCCAAACCCAAAGCCCCAGGGAAAGGCACCTCCTAGCTCTGGGGAGAGTGCCTGCCCAAGGTCAGATAAGGAAGGGAGAAAAGCAAAATCAACTGAAGCTCAGCCTGCTGCAGGCAGCAAGACCAGCAAAACTGGTTTGGCCACTTTGAAACTAGCAAGAGGCTTTTTTATTTTAAGTAACTCTTTCTTTTTTTAATTTTTATTATTTTTTAATCTCTGAATTCCTTTTTCCTCCTTTCCTTCTTTTGTGTTTTATTCCCTCTTCCTTTCTTTCCAATTTTATCTCTTCTTCTTCCTTCCTTCCTCTGCTTTTTTTTTTGTATTTTTTTAAATACCTGTAAGTGAGACAAAAAACCCCTGGAACTGTGAAAAGATGAGAATTGAATCCTAAGAGGTGACATCCCAACAGCTGAGACAGTGAGATAAATTTCACTTTGCTATTACAAAGAAACTGCAAGTTATTGCATATTTGTATTATTATTTTTTCATTATTCTCACATCTTTTATTTTATTAGTATTTTTGTATTCCTCTTCTTTCTGTTTAGTCTTCTTTCCTTGGCTGATTAAATTGCATTGTTTGACTGGTTTCCCTTCTCCTCCCTTTCATAGTGTATTGCTAATTTACTGTCCACTTCTGTTCCATTAGCACACTACTCAAGGTCTTATACTCCCTACTCTTGTTTTCCAGATCACATAGGTTCTGTCATACTGTTACTCCAATATTATTGTAAATAATAGCTGTTCCACACAATTGTAAATACTATGAACACCAGATCTTAGCCCACTTCATGGTTTCCTGAATTCTGTTACATTAGTGGTTAACTCTATTCTCTTACACACTACACCTATCTACTATCCTTTACTCTCACCTTACCTCAGAACCTGAACTCCTACAACCTCACTGCTTTCTAGATACAACACACATCCCTTCTCTCACCAACAAGAGTCTTATCTTCTTTCCATCTTTTCTAAAAAGTGGCTAGTTGGGTGCAAGATCATGGTTAACACTGTACATAGCCAAAGGATCTTGTATCTAATCTCTACCAGCTGTTACTGTAAATATCATAGAACACACTCTTGTTGTTTTAAATCATTTTGCCCTCCCCCTCCAACTGATCACAAAAAAAGAGTAGGTGGGAGTTGTGAACACCAGGATACCCTCTGGAAGAGGAAAGCCAGCAACAAAGGAACCACTAACAGATAACAACAGAAGAAGGTGTAGGAGGGAGTGGAAGCCACACTAACCTCAATCCAGGACCTATGTGGAAATACAACTAAATAGAGGAGAAATTACCTAGAATAATAAACTGAGCGAGAGCAAGAGAGAATCCTCAATACCTTGTACAAATGGAAGAACCAGTGTCAACACAACCTGCCCACAGCAGCACAAAAAAGTACAAAAGGTGGTGGACAGAGTGAACTTCAGTTAACCAGTTGGTGGGAAGGACCCACCAAAGAAAGACCCAGCAACAATCAAAACCCAAAGACAAACACAGAGCCAACTTAAATGACAGCCCAAGATCAGTGAGTTCAGGAGATCAAGGAGACTGCATGACTGAAACTCACAGAAGTTCACAACATAAACCCAGAGAGCCAAAACAGATCAATTTAAGAAGCTGAGGCTAACAAGAAGAGTCACACAAACAATGAGAAGACAAAGAAACAATCCTCAAGTGAAAAGAAAGGAGGAAGCCTCAGAAAGAATGCTAAATGAAATAGAAGCAACTCAACTATCAGATACTGTGTTCAAAGCAATGGTTTTCAGGAAGCTCAATGAGCTCACAGTGAATTGCCAGAAACTACAGGGAAACTACAATGAACACACTGCAAACTACATCAACATGAAAAAGGAAATAGGAACTATCAATGAGGGCCAAAAGGAAATGAAGAATACAATTACTGAACTGAAGAACACAGTAGCAGGAATCAAAACGAGGATCGATGAAGCAGAAGATCAGATCAGTGGGCTGTAGGACAAAGTAGAAAAAAACACCCAGAAAGAGCAAGAAAAGAAAAAGAAGCTCAGAAAGAATGAAGAGGGGTTAAGAGAAATGCAAGACAATATGAACTGTAATAATATCCATATAATAGAGATACCAGAAGGAGAAGAAGAAGAGCAAGGGATAGAAAACCTATTTGACAGAGTAATGATGAACAACTTCCCTAATTTGATGAGAGAAAAAGTCACACAAATCCAGGAAACACAGAGAGTCACAATCAAGAGGAACCCAAAGACACCCACTTCAAGACAAATCATAATTAAAATGGCAAAATTCCAAGACAAAGAGAGAATCTTAAAGGCAGCAAGGGAGAAACAGGAAGCAACATACAAGGGAGTCCCAATAAGGTGAGCAGCTGAATTCTCAATGGAAACGCTCCAAGCCAGAAGTGAATGGCAAGAAATATTCCAAGTAAAGAGAACCAGAGGCCTGCAACCAAGGCAACTTTGCCCAGCAAGGCTCTCAATCAAGATAGAAGGCCAAATAAGGAGCTTCCCAGAAAAATGAAGTCTAAAAGAATACACCTCCACCAAACCAGTTCTGAAAGAGATGCTAAAAGGACTGCCTTAAGGAAAGGAAGGAAAAGAGAGAGAAAGAGAGGAACAGAGGTACAAAAATGGCAATGGATAAGTACCTGTCAATAATTATGTTAAACATAAATGGATCAAATGCCCCAATAAAAAGACATAGAATAGCTGAATGGATAGGAAATCATGACCCACACATATGCTGCCTACAAGAGACCCACCTCAGGACAAAAGACCTACACAGACTCAAAGTGAAAGGCTGAAAACAAATTTTCCAAGTGAATGGACAGGAAAAAAAGCCAGGATAGCAATACTCATATCAGACAAAATAGACTTCAAAAGAAGAGCCATAAAGAGAGACCCAGAAGGTCACTTCATAATACTCAAGGGAAGAGTCCACCAGGAAGACATAAACATTGTAAATATATATGCACCCAACAGAGGAGCACCTAAATACATAAAAAAAATCTTAGAGGACTTCAAGAAAGATATTGACAGCAACACAATTATAATAGGGGATTTTAACACCCCGCTGTCAAAAATGGACAGATCTTCCAAATGAAATATCAACAAAGATATTGTGGCATTGAACAATGCCCTAGATGAAATGGACTTAACCGATATATATAGAGCCCTTCATCCTAAAGAAGCTAAATACACATTCTTTTCTGAAAATGCACATGGAACATTTTCAAAGATAGACAACATGATAGGACACAAAACAAGCCTCAATAAATTCAAGAAAATTGGAATCATATCAAGCATTTTCTCTGACCACAAGGGACTGAAACTAGAAAACGACCCCAAAGGAAAAAACCCAAAACACTCAAAATCATGGAGATTGAATAGCATGTTATTAAACAATGAATGGGTCAAGAATGAAATTAGGGAAGAAGTCAAAAAGTTTCTGGAAACAAGTGAAAATGAAATCTCAACAACCCAAAATTTTGGGACACAGCAAAGGCAGTCTTCAGAGGGAAGTTCATAGCAATACAGGCCTACCTATACAGGTAGAAGCATTTCAAACAAACAACCTAACACTATGCCAACAAGAACTGGGGGAACAACAACAAAGACAGCCCAGAGCAAGTAGAAGGAAGGAAATAACCAAGATCAGAGCAGAATTAAATGACATAGAGACTAAAAGCACAATTCTAAGGATCAATGAATCCAGGAGCTGGTCTTTGAAAAGATAAACAAAATGGACAAGACTTTCAGCAGGCTCATTAAGAAAAAAAAAGAGAGAGGACCCAAATAAACACAATCAGAAATGAAAGAGGAGAGATTACAACTGATACCACAGAAATGCAAAGGATTATAGGAAATTACAAAGAATTGTATGCCAAGAAATTTGAAAACCTAGGTTAAATGAACAAATTTCTAGAAACATATAGTCTTCCAAAACTCAGTGAAGAAGAAGCAGAAAGCCTGAACAGATCAATAACAGCAGATGAAATTGAAGCAGTAATCAAAAAACTCCCAACACACTAAAGCCCTGGACCAGATGGTTTCACAGGAGAATTTTACAAAGCGTTTAAGGAAGAGCTAACCCCTGTCCTTCACAGATTATTCAAAAACAATCCAAAATGATGGAAGACTCCCAAACTCTTTTAATGAAGCCAGCATCCTCCTAATCCCAAAACCAGATAAAGACACAATAAAGAAAGAAAACTTCAGGCCAATATTGCTGATGAACATAAACACTAAAATCCTCAACAAAATATTGGCAAACCACATCCAACAATATATTAAAAAGAGATCATACACCATGACCAAGTGGGATTCATTCCAGGGATGCAAGGATGGTTCAACATTTGCAAATCAGTAAATGTAGTACATCACATAAACAAAAGCAAAGACAAAAATCACATGATCATATCAATAGATGTGGAAAAAAACATTGGATAAGGTACAGCACCCATTTATGATAAAAACACTCAGCAATGTGGGAATACAAGGAGCATTCCTCAACATAATAAAAGCCATGTATCAGAGACCTACATCCAACATCATACTCAATGGGCAAAAACTAAAATCTTTTCCACTAAGATTAGGAACAAGACTAGGTTGTCCACTTTCACCACTTCTATTCAACATAGTATTGGTTTTAGCCACAGCAATCAGACAAGAAAAGGAAATAAAAGGCATCCCAATCAGAAAGGAGGAAATAAAACTGTCATTGTTTGCAAATGCCATGATAGTGTACATAGAACATCCTATGCCAAAAAACTGTTCAACCTAATAAATGAATTTTGCAAAACAGCAGAAATCAAAGTCAATATCCAGAAATCAAAGGCATTTTTGTATGCCAACAATGAAAGAGCAGAAGCAGAAATCAAGAAAAAAATCCCATTTGGTATAGCAACCAGAAAAATAAAATACTTAGGAATAAACCTAACCAAGGAGGTAAAAGACCTGTATGCAGAAAACTACACAACACTGAAGAAAGAAATCAAGGAAGACAAACAAACTGAAACATATACTATGTCCATGGATTGGAAGTATTAACATAATCAAAATGTCCATACTACCCAAAGCAATTTACAGATTCAATGCAATAGCTATTAAAGTACCAATGGCGTATTTCACAGACATAGAACAAACACTTAAAAAATTTATATGGCACCATAAGCAACCTGAATAGCTGCTGCAATTTTGAGAAAGAAGTGCAAAGTAGGAGGGATTACAATATCTAATATCAAACTGTATTACAAGGCCACTGTAATCAAAACAGCCTGGTACTGGCAGAAAAACAGGCACAGAGACCAATGGAACAAAACAGAGAGCCCAGAAATAAACCCAAGTCTCTACAGTCCATTAATATTTGACAAAGGTGGCAGCAACATAAAATGAAGTAAAAGTAGCCTCTTCAACAAATGGTGTTGGGAGAACTGGACAGCTACATTGAAAAAAATGAAACTGGAGGACCAACTTACACCATACAAAAAAGAAAATTCAAGGTGGATAAAAGATTTAATATAAGCTGTGACACCATTAAAGTCCTAGAGGAGAAATTAGGCAGGAAAATCTCAGATATTTCATGCAGCAAAATTTTCACTGACATGTGCCCTAGAGCAAGGGACATAAAGGAAAGAATAAACAAATGAGATCTCATCAAAATAAAAAGCTTCTGCATGGCTAAAGAAAACAGTGTTAAAATAAAAAGAGAACCAACTGTATGGGAAAATATATTCGCCAATGATACCTCAGGCAAGGGTTTAATCTCCAAAATGTACAAAGAACTTACACTAGTCCACTCTAAGAAGACAAGCAACCCAATTAAAAAATGGGCAAAGGACTTGAACAGACACTTCTCCAAGGAGGACGTACAGAAGATCCAGAAACACATGAAAAGATGCTCAATATCGCTTGCTATCAGAGAGATGCAAATTACAACCACAATGAGATACCACTTCACACCTGTCAGAATGGCCATCATAAATAAAGCAACAAACAACAAGTGTTGGAGAGGTTGTGGAGAAAAGGGGACCCTAGTGCACTGTTGGTGGGATTGCAGACTGGTACAACCACTATGGAAAGCAGTATGGAATTTTCTCACAAAACTAAAACTGGATCTGCCTTTTGACCCAGCAATTCCACTGCTAGGATTATATCCTAAGAACCCTGAAACACCAATCCAAAAGAACCTATGCATCCAAATGTTCCTAGCATCACAATTTACAACAGCCAAGTGTTGGGAGCAGCCTAGGAGTCCATCAGTAAATGAGTGGATCAAAAAACTGTGGTACATTTACACAATGGAATTCTATGCAGCAGAAAGAAAGAAAGAGCTCCTATTCTTTGCAACAGCATGTATGGAACTGGAAAGCATTATGTTCCGCGAAATAAGCCAGGTGGTAAAAGACAAATGCCATATGATCTCACCTTTAATGGGAACTTAATCAACAGAACAAATGGACAAGCACAATATAACCAAAGATACTGAAATAGAAAGTAAAGTGACAGTGACCACAGGGGAGAAGGGAGGGAATATCAGGGGAAAAGGGAAGGGTTTGCAGGAACAACTATGGGGGACATATGGAGGGAAACAAGGGAGGTGGAAATGGGAGGGAGGTGCAGGGGGCTGGGGAGTGAGCTGAGATGGGGATAAAAGGCAGAAAACTGTACTTGAACAACAAATAAAATAAAAATTAAAATTAAAAAGTGAAAAAAAACCATATGGTCTGGCATAAGGATAGTCACATAGACCAATGGAATAGAATAGAAACCATAGGAAAAAATCCTTGGTCAAATGATTTTGAATAATGCCAAGGCAATTCAATCAAGTAAAAACAGTTATTTCAATAAATTATACTAGGGAAACTGTATAGCCAAATGCAAAATTATAAAGTTAAACTCTTACTCTACCCCATATACAAAAATTAAATCAAATATATAAACAATTAAATATAAGTAGTTCTGGCCATGATGGAGGCATAGGTAGAAACCCTTTGCTTCCTCCCACAACCAAAAGGAGGATAGCAACCAGTCTAAGATCAAAAACAACCAGAAGTGCCAGTAAATCAAACTTCATGGAACTCTGACAACCATGAAATTAAAGAAACAGTCAAACAAAACAACCAGACCAATAAGGCAGTGGATGGAGAGAAACCGAGATGAGGCCATGGACCATGGGGGCTAGGCTGGCTGTGGAGAGGTGGCAGGCTGCACAAGAGGGGCTGACTTAAAGGGAAACTGAGACTCAGAGGTGGCTGTGGACTACAGAGGTTGCCACAGTGGGAGAAACTCTCAGTCTCACACAAGAGTTCATTGAAAAGTGGGCTTGAGACTAGCAGGTAAGCTGCATTGTCCCCTCTCTGGCCCCTACTCTACAGGCAGCACTGCAGCACAGCAAGGAGAATTGCCCTTCCTGGGTGAATATCTGAGGCCCTAACCCCTTATAACTTAACAGGGGCCCTGAACAAAGAAATAGGGCCAAAATGAAAGAACAGAGCAAAACCTCAAAAAGAGAGCTAACTGATAAGGTTATAGCCAACCTTTAACCTTATTTTAAATTTAAAGCCCTGGTAATCAAAATGCTCACAGAACTGATTGAGCTTGGTCAAAAAATGAAAGAACAAATGAAAGATACCCAAAATGAAATAATGCAAAATACTCAGGGAACCAACAGTGATGGGAAGGAAATCAGGACTCAAATCAATGATTTGGAACAAAAGGAAAAAATAAACATCCAACTGGAGCAGAATGAAGAAACAAGAATTCAAAAACTGAAGAGAGACTTACAAACCTCTGGGACAACCTAAAACATTCCTATATCCAAATTGTAGGGGTACCAGAAGGAGAAGAGGAAGAGCAAGAAATTGAAAACTTATTTGAACTAATAATGAAGGAACAGTTTCCCAATCTGGAGAAGGAAATAGACTCTCAGGAAGTCCAGGAAGCCCAGAGAGTCCCAAAGAAGTTGAACCCAAAGAGGAACACTCCAAGGCACATCATCATCAAGTTACCCAAGATAAAAGACAAAGAGAGAATCTTAAAAGCAGCAAGAGAAAAGGAGGCAGCTACCTACAAAGGAATTCCCATAGGGCTATCAGCTGATTTCTCAAAGGAAACGTTACAGGCAAGAAGGGGCTGGAAAGAAGTATTTGAAGTCATGAAAGGCAAGGACCTCCAACCAAGATTACTCTGTCATCCCTATGATTTAGATGTTGGAATGTTTAAAGTTGTCCTGGACATTGCTAAGCATCTCCTCATTTTTTTTTTTTTGAATTCTTATTTCTTCATTCTGTTGTGGTTGAATGTTTATTTCTTCCTTCTGCTCCAATTTATTGATATGAGCCCCAGTTTTCTTCCTTTCGCTGTTGGTTTCCTGTATATTTTTCTTTATTTCACTCTGCATAACCTTCACTTCTTCCTCTATTTTGCGACCATAGTCAAGCATTTTTGTAAGCATCCTGATTACCAGTGTTTTGACATCTGCATCTGATAGGTTGGTTATCTCTGCCTAGCTTCTTTCTTTCTTTTCTTCTTTTTTTTTTTTTTTTTTTTTGAGGGGGGCAGTTTTGATCTGTTCTTTCATTTGGGTCATATTTCTTTGTCTCAGCAAAACTGTTACATTGTAAGGGGCAGTGCTTTAGGTACTCACCAAGGCAGGGCAACTTATGTTGCTGCATTGTGGTGCTGAATGTGGGGGAGGGATAAGAGAGGGAATGATGACTCTTGCTCTACTCTTACCCTGCTTTCTGTCACTTCCTCTGCTACCCATAAGCAAATTGGGCCCTTTTGGTGCTGATTCCCTGGTGGGTGGGTTTCTGTACACTATAGGACCCTGTGGGTCTCTCCAATGAACTCTTCTATGAGGCTGGGAGTTTTTCCCACTGCCACAACCCCACAAAGTTTTACAGTCAGAGGTTTTGAGACTTTTTTTCCCAGTGCTGGAACTGTGGGTTGCTTAGTCTGTCTCACTCTCCAGGAGTGAGAACAACTGTTCCTCATGGTTTATCTGCATGCAAACGTGGGGCTGCCCAGTCCACCAGCTGCCACCTTGCTGTCATTCTTTTCCACTTCACCTGCTCATCTCTGCCCCTCTTATCAGTCTGAATGAATGTTTCTTCTTTAACTCCTTGGCTGTCATGGATTTCCATACAGTTTGATTTTCTGGCAGTTCCAGTTATTTTTTGTTTTTAAATTTGTATCTTTCTTTCGGTTGTGTGAGGAGGCAAAATGTATTTACCTGCACCTCAGTCTTGGCCAGAAGTTCTCTTCTTGAAAATAGTAATACTTACTATTCTTTGAAGACCTTAGGAAGCCTGATGGCCTTTGAATAATGTAGATAGGGGAGCTTTATTTCCCTCAGAGAAACCATATGAGAAAGTCTTGTGAGCAAAAGTTGGCACAGGCTTTGGGCCAGCCACATCCTCCCCTCACTAGCTGTGACTTTGATCAGGTTACCCCCTCCCTCTGAGCTTACCTGGCTTTTTAAAAATTCTTTTTATTGTTGCTCATTTACAGTTGTTCCCATCTCTCTCCTACCCAACCCACCTTCCACTTTCAATCCTCCTCCCACCCCAGCATTGTCTTTGTCCATGGGTCCTTTATAATGTTCCTTGACTTGACCCTTCACTGACTTACTCCAGGTCCCTGCCACCTTCTCCTGAGCCTTTAAAATAAAATCTTCCCACTCTGGCAGACAGAAGTGGAATAGGTGGCCCTGAGTGTGGCCAGACTTCCATGTGGGAACAGCTTTTACACACTGATAATTTCCCCCTCACAGCCAAAAGCTCAGTTCCAGAAGGGGCATGGCACCTCTGTTCATCTCATTGGTCAGAGCTGTCCACAAGGTCCATGTGGCCACATGCAGCCCTAGATGTGAGCCAACCATGGCCTTGAGAGGAAGGACATCCACATAGCTCACCACCCCATCTCCTGATTAGTCAATGTTAGCAACAGATGTTAAACCATTTTAATCGTGTGCAGGCCACACAGAACCTTTCTGTAGGTTGGATGTGACCTAGGTGTCAGAGTTGTGTCCTAGGACTGTGAGCCAGATAATGAGAGGGGCTAGAGGTGAGATGTGATGGAAACCAGCATGCCCTACTCAAGCATGTGTGCTGTCTGCCACCTCATTCCTGCTCTTTTTTTTAAATTGTGTTTTTATTCTCACATGATTTCTTGTGGTTTTTTTTTAGATTTTATTTATTTATTTTTAGAGAGCAAGGAAGAGATGGAGAGAGGGAAAGAAACATCAATGTGTGGTTGCCTCTTGCACAACCCTTACTAGGGACCTGGTCCACAACCCAGGCATGTGCCCTAGACTGGAAATCGAACCAGCAACCCTTTGGTTTACAGGCCCATGCTCTATCCACTAAGCTACACCAGCCAGGGTGCTCTTTGACCTTTCTGTCTGTGATGTTTCATCGCCATTGTTCCCCCACCCAACCTGCAGCCCCCAGGAAAGTCTGGAGCCATCCCAGGTCCAGGCCCACCCAAAAGACAGGTACTCAGTAGATTATTTTCAAGGAAACAAACAAATGAAGAGATGGGATACCCCTTTTCCAGATAAAAATGATTTTAGCCATCGTGGCTGCCTATTTGCATATATCTAGTACTGCAACAAGTACTGGCTTAATGAAAAGTTGCCAGGTACAAGGAGCTTCCTATGTTGCAGAAACTGCTCTCATTCAGTCCTCTTGGCAACCTCTGAGGTTGGCACTCAGATATCATTGCCCCATTTACAGATGGGGAAACTGAGGCATGGAAGAGTTTGAAGCTCACCCTTACTTGCTTGTCCATCACTGGGGCCATGTCCCTCCCACCTCCATGTTCAGATTGCCACCTGCGGTTCAGACTCCTTCACCCCCTCTTAAAAGCTCTCAATGCTCTGGGTGTATACAGGGAGAACCTGGCTCCAGAAGCCAGACTGGTCCAGAAAAGGCATCTATCCAGCCTGACCCCTTGCTGTCCCTTTCAATTTCTCTAATGGCCACCATGCCCTGGGTACCTGTTGGTGGACACATTTTCCTCATGCTGGGGAGAGGCAGCATATGCTTCCATAGATGAGAAAGCCCAAGGCACAGGGACAGGAAACATGGAGACACATTCCAGCTAGGTCTGTCTGGGTCACGGCAAGGAGGGAGTATTTATTAGGTGTTTTTTAATTGTAGTAAAGTACACAAAACATAAAATTCATCATTGTAACCCTTTGTAAGTGTATAGCTCAGTGGCACTAAGTACATTCACATTGTTGTGCAAACATCACCCCCCTTCATCTTTAGAATTCTTTTCATCTCACAAAACTGAAACTGCACCCATTAAAAGTAACTCCCCATTTGTCCTCCCCCAGCTCCTGGTACTCACTATTCTACTCTCTGTCTCTCTCAATTTGACTGCTCCAGGGACCTCAGGTAAGTGGAATCATACAGTATTTGTCTTTTTGTGACTGGCTTATTTCATTTAGCATAGTGCTCTTAGCTTCATTCGTGTTGTAGCATGGGTCAGGATTTCCCTTGTAAAGACTGAGTAATATTCCATTGTGTAAATATACCACATTTTTGTTTACTCATTCATGCATTGATGGACACTTGGGTTACGTTTATGTTTAGCTATTGTGAATAATGCTGCTATGAACATGGGTATACAAATATCTCTTCAAGCACCTGCTTGCAATTTGGGGGGGGTATATACCCATAAATGGAATTATTAGATCATATGGTAATTCTATTTTTGAGGAAGACAGAGATATGTTTTAAAATGACATTTAGTAACTTATATTGATTATAAGAAAGAAAAAAATCAAGAAAAAAAGAAAACCAAAAATGACTCTTTTCAACACTGAGGAAGAAACCTACTATTAACATATGTGTGGTTCCATTGTGAGGTGTGAACATGCTTTCACCCCATCCTTCAGATTCCCTCTCCTGTCCACTGTCCTATTCCCAAGCTATGCACCCCGACTCAGCTGGACCGTGGGAAGGACCTGCCCCATGGATGGACATTGAGAAGAGCACCACCCTGGCTGCAGAGTGCCAAACCAGGCCTCCCTTAGACAGAGACCAGAGCTCTATTGGCACACCCACAGGGCCCAGGGCCCCAGTGCCCCACACCAACTTTCTCCTCCCCCTTTACTACCCCCATCCCAGCTTAGTGAAGCACCAGGCCTGGGTGCCTCACAGGTGCTGGGGGCCCAGCAGCTCAGCTCCGGAGTCATCTAGAAAATGTATTTGAGTTTCGTGTGGAGTTGAGTTTCTTTTGGCAAATGCTGGAGACTGACAAAAATACTCACGTCAAAACATTTCTGGGGCAAAATTTATGAAACCATTTGAATTTGGCCTGGGCATTTTTTTTCCTTTTTCCTTCTCCCCCTCCCCTTTATCCCGAGTGGGAGGCAGGGGGAAGAGATAGAGTCCAGATGTTGGTGGGAATTACTCTCTCCCTCCCCCAAGCCCCTCTGGCCAGAGGGACGTTGGAATCAATGGCCGCTGTGTGTCCACCAAGCACAGAGGTCTTTCACCAAGCCCGGGGCTCTCTTGTGTGAGCACCGAGGAAGTGTTCTAGCCTGGAGTTTGCCCCCTAACCCCAGGGTCTGGGGTAATTGTCTGCAGAGGCAGCCTGGGGCTGGGCGGGCTATAATGATTTAGGCAGGATCTATTTCACTTCAAGCCTTTTCTACTTCGAAGAGGCCTAATCGAAAGTAATCTGAAAATTAGAGAAAATAAAAACCATGCCCACCGTTACATAAATACCCATTTCCTTGCATCGGCTGCTCGAAATCACCTCATTCCAGAGCAATGTGATGTTTCCCTGATGGCAAGGCCGAGTCCCGGGGGGCGCCTTTTGATCCATACCGCCGGCCCACTGCTCTCTGACAGTACTGGAGTAGAAGGTGGGCAACCCCTTCCCAAAGGGTGGGAGCAGGAGGAGAGGACACCACTGCCACCAGGGCTGCCCTTGGCATTCATTGGGCCAGGCCTTGTGCACCTTGAATATGGCCTGAGGGTGGATACAGAAGGACAGTTGGATTTGAAGTGCCCTCATGGGACTTTCATTTACTCCAGGTGACCTCTCCACTCACACCCTTTCTCTCTCCTCCTGAATCACTCCTGTCAGCCATCAGATACTCCCAACTCAGTCCCACCACAGGGTGTTTGCACAGCTGTTCCTGTGGCCAGGAGGGCCCTTGCCCAGGTCTGTACTCATCTCAGGTCTTACCATGGCCAGCTCAGCTGAAAAGTTAATTTCTCAGAGTGGCCTTCCCTGATTCTTCTTGTTACAGGACCCCTCCTCACTGCACCTTCACTTCTCCTTACCTGAGCCTGACAGATCTTTATTGTTTTTTTTGTTTGTTTGTTTGTTTGACTTGCAAGTCCCATCCTGGAGCTCCAGGAAACAGGGTTATGTCCAGCTTGGCCACCATGACTCAATAAACATTTGTTGACAGAATGAAGTTTTTCATGAAGTTTAGTGGTTTAGAAAAGAGGAGGGGAGCTGTGGAGCCAGGGAGGAAACCAGGTCAAACCCTGTCTGCACCTCCCACCAGCCTCTTCATGAGCCAGGGGTAGCAGTGTCATCATGAGAAGGTGGCAAGTGGGGAGGGCGGGGAATGGGGAAGAGGTGGACAGATAAAGCTCCTAGACCTCTGTTTAGCACAGTAAAAGGTGGTGTTTAGCATGGCTGTGAATCCTTTGGAGTTTCATCAAAAAGTGGAATCTCTACTTGAATGTGCTGGGCCCATGATGAAAGAAGTTTCTGGGTGGCTCTGAAAGTCCCCAGCCATTTGAGCCTCCAAGCAAGGCTCCACTTAGAACGTGTGGACACCCTCTCTGAAGCAAGACAAATGTTGGGCACAGAGATGTGTCAGGGTATCAAATTCTGTGTGACCTTGAGAGATGGACTCTCCCTGTGTCCTTGTTGGGCTTCTGCCTTTACCAGACAGCTAGAACTTGACAGGAGGAAGTGCCCTTGGGAGCAGTCCTTAACCAACTGCTGACAGGAGTGGTAGGTAGATGCCTCAGCTCATTCACATGGGGAAAAAAAGTGTGAGTCCTACACATGTGCCTCCAAGGGTGTCTAGCTGGGTAATACATACTTTGCTTGACTCTCTCCTTCCATACCTCACTTCTGCCCACCCCCAAACCCCCAGCATTTCCTGGGGCTCCTCCCAAACACACTGCTCTGCTTGAGTTCCTGTCTTGCATCTGCTTGGGGGCAGCAAACCTCTCTGGGCTCCATACTAGAACAAGGGACAATTGTTGATGGTTACAGATGATGGGAACTTCATTAGCTGAGGTGAAGGACAGGGACTGCCACAGCCACTTTCCTTCATGCAGCAAGAAGATCAGCTATTTGCCAACAGCATGGAAGTCTGGCTGGCTTGAATTTTCTCTCAGCAACATTAATAGTAAGAATGGGGTGATTGGGATCCCCTGTGGTGGAATCAAGGCTGCTCCCCAAGCTGTATGCACTCCAGGCTACAGACTCCAGAACACTAGGGGCCTCCGTCAAGGGCTGAACCACCCAGGGACTACAGGCAGGTCAGTCTCTGAGTACAGAGTAGCGGTGAGCTCCCACATCTCAGAATGGGTGCCTCCCAGAACAATGCTCACAGCCAGCTGTGTCCCTGATTTTTCAGGCCATGCCCAGGGCTGACCCAAGGAGCAGGGTCCTGGCTAAAGAATACAGAGGGCATTTATAGCACCACAATTGTGGTGATAACTCATGTCCAACAGAGGAGTTAAGAGTTTCATGAACATTACTATGCTTAACACTCACCACAGGTCTGCAAGTTCTAGAACAGCCCCCATCTTTGTATAGATGAAGAGACTGAAGAACAAAGAGATCGAGTGACTGTCTGGAGCCATCACCTGCCTGAGTATGGTTACACGATGCTCTGCTGGCAGCTACTTTTCTGCCCTACAGGAACTGTCTCTGCCTCGCCATCCCCTGACACCTGCTCAGTCCAGACCCCTGGTGACACAGTGTGAGGCCTGTTCCCATGGTTGGTGCTCAGCAGGGCAGAAAGATGCCCGGGAGGAAGAAGGGCCCATCACAGGCATGTGAACAAGGGGACGTAGAAGCTTTCAGTCTTGGGTGGACACTGGACCAGGAGACCTTCAAGTTCCCTGAGCCCTGGGTTCTATGGGCCTGTGTGCCTCAAGGAGGATGGAACTGGTTCACAGGCCTCTGCCTGGGCCAGTCAGAGCCTCCCCCACCCATGCCACTGTCACACCCAGGTTTTTGTATTGGCCCCACCAGGAGCACAGTGTCACCCATTCCAACATCTCCCTTCTGGCTAGCTGGCTTCCCAAACCTTCCAAGGCTTGGCCAAGACCTAGTCTCCTGGCAGCCCATATGGTTGTGTGTGCCTTCCTGTTAGTCTCTCCACTGGTGTGTAAGGACTCACCACTGGGTCAGAGTAATGCTGGGTATTGGGCCTGGCACAGTAGCTGCTGGTGAGTGACAAGTGAATGAATGAATGGAGTGCATGACATGAACTGCACACCCCTCTTCTCAGTCTTGGCCTCCAGCTCTTCATGGCATGTATGGGATGTGAACACATTGCTCCTGAGAGGCCATTCAACCAGTGCACTCTTGTCCCCCTTGTCAATTTTCATGTGTTCAGTAGTTTCTGTGCCTGTCTGTGATGGACACCAACTCATCCATGCTTCTCCACATCCATCTTATAGTCAGTCCTGTTTTTACTTGGGAAATTGATGTTGCATTCAGCTCCAAGTGTGAGGTCTGTGGTAGGGCAGCATGGGCTCTGGAAAACCAAGTGGAGTACTTGTGCTAGTTGCTACCCTAGACTTGGAGATGAGGCTCTGTCTGGAGGTCCCTGGTGATGGCTCCTCTGCTATTCCTGTCCAGGGACCTCCCAGCAGCAGAACAAGCCTCTGAGGGTCATACGGAATTTCCAGCCCCATTCCCTAGACCTTGCTGGGCTGAGTTGTATGAGCTCAGAATCCATCTTCAGAATGTCTTATCTACTGTGTATGGGGGCTTAGGCTAAAATGTCCATTTAAATGTCCTGCCCCAAGTCAGTGCTTTTCAGGCTTGCATAGACTCCAATCCAGAGCTCAGATCCAGTCTAGTCTGGTGAGGCCAAGTGGTATATGCATCCCTCTCTGAAGATACAGAATGTTGTAAAGCCAGAGAAAGTCACCCTGCCAGGAGCTTTAGGAAGGCTGCTGTGAGTTGTGGCAGGAGCATCAAATAGGAATGCAAGTGGAAGGCCCAGGTAAAGGCCCCCCAGGAAAGGGGACAGGTGTAAAGGAAGGGGCTGGGTGGGTATCATAGGAAAAAAGCTGGCCCATGTGGCAGGAGGGGTGGGTGCAGGTGGGTGGACCAGCATTAGTGGGGCTGCAGGCTGGACACCATCAGGAAGGCAGGAGTGACAGGAGCTGCTCAGACTTGAGCAAAGTCAGGGAAGGCTTCTCAGGACTAGACCTCAGGGATCAGAGCTAATCAGGAAAGACATTGAACCCAAAGGCCAGAAGCCCCAGGAAGCTGGGAGCTCCCTTTTCCTTGCAGAGAAAACCCTGCCAGAATCCCTGCCTCTCTGTCTGGAATGGGGGCCCAACTAGAATATCTTAGACCCTCGCAGCTTTGGGGGATGGGTGCTGTGGGCAGGAGGGGCTCCCAAGGGCAATGTGTGTTTACCCGCAGTAGTCAGGGAGGGAAGGCCATGTGAAGGCTCCCAAACAGGACTGGTGTTCTGTTGCAATTACCCCTAAGCCTGGTGTTTACACGGGGGTTTTACAGAGAATTCAAAGCATATCTTCCTGTTGCTTTGGCAGTAAAGGCATATCAAGTGAGTGTTCAAAAGGGCCGAACCACGTTTGCAAAAATAAAAACCAAATGGCTGAGTAATTTCCACCAGAGGAGGACTTACTCTTGCAATTGCACGGTCTATTTAGCATGTTTTTATAAAACCTTTAACGAATCAGCCCTGAACCCTGAGCCAGGCCCACCCCACCTGTCAAGCTTGCATTTCCTGATGTGCCCAGGTACAGCTGCTGGAGAGATTGAATGCAATTTTTTGTCCTGCACTGAGCAGAAGTCCCCAGCATCCTTCAGGACTTGCCCTGGGAGGTGACAAGTCCCCTGTGCACAGCAGCCATGATGCTGTGCTAGCCTCAGATGGAGGTCTCCCCAGAGGAAATCCCAGGAGAGCAAAGAACAAAGCAACAGGTCAGCTCTGTGACACCATGAGAATACCAAAGGACCCACAGGAGACTCGATTTAGTCTGGGAATCAGAGAAAGCTTTCTGGAGAAGAAATTACCTAAACTGGAGGCTGGAAGGAAAAGGTAGCAGTAAGTAGACCAGGGTGAAGGAAGGCCATAAGAGAAGCCACACTTGGTCTGATAACAGTCTCTGGGTTGTATGTAGTTGCCCAAAGGAGACAAGAGGAACAATTTTTTCACACGGAAGATTTCATTCCAGAAGCAAATGGCAAGCCATTCAGACAAGTGGGAAGGTCAGTGGGTATTAAAGGGGCAGGACTTAGCCTTAGATGAGGGAGACACATGGAAGATATTTTTAAGTCAACTGTACTGATTTCCATACTGTGAAACTCACCCGTTTTTCGTGTAGAGCTGGATGCATTTTGATCTGTACCTCAGCAGAGCATTTCCATCATCCTGCCCCTTGGTCCTTGCTCTACCCCACACTAGCCTCAGATAGCCAAGCCTTTGGTCACTGTTAAGCTAGCTTTGCCTGCTGGAGAACACCTCATGTACTTCATATGTTGCATTTTGATTCAGCAAAATGGCTTTGACATCTGTGCCTGGGGTTGCCTGTGTTCGTGCTTCACTCCACTTGTTGCTGAGAGGGATTCCATGGCGTGGGTACATCAGAGTTCATGTGTTCATTTGCCTGTTGCTAGATAGTTGGATAGTTTAATAAAATCATACCTAAAGCTGCTGTGGCCAAGTCTGTCTGCAGCATAGGTTTTCATTTCTCCTAGGTAAGTGCTAAGAACTAAGAATCTTGGTTGGGTCTTATGGTAACTGAGTTTAGCTTAATAAGAAAGTACCAAAATGTTTCACCCAGTAGAGTCCATTTTATTTTATTTTAAATTACAGTTTACATTCAATATTACTTTGTATCAGTTTCAGGCATACAGCATAGTATTTACATAGTCACATACTTTGCAAAGTGGTTCTCCTGATATTTCAAGTACCCACCTGAAAACATACATAGTCATTACAATGTTATTGCCTGTATTCACTGTGCTGTACTTTATGTCCCTGTGACTATTTTGTGACTACCAATCTGTACTTCTTAATCCTTTTACCTTTTCAACCCAGCCCCCCAAATCCCCTTCTGTCTGGCAACTACCATTCTGATATCTATAGCAATGAGTCTCTTTCTATTTTGCTTGCTTATTTTGCTCTTTAGAGTCCACATATAAGTAAAATCATGTGGTATTCATCTTTCTCTGACTTACTGATTTCATTTAGAATAATACCCTCTCGGCTCATCTATGCTGTCACAAATGGTAAGTATTTATTTTTTATGGCTAATATTTCATCATACATCATACATATGTACCACCACTTTTTTATCCATTTATCTGTTGATGGACACTTGGGTTGCTTCTTTTTTTTTTTTTTTTTTTTGGCAATTGTACATAATGCTGCAATGAATATAGGAATGTATATACCCTTTTGAGTTAGTGTTTTGGATATATACACAGAAGTGGAATTGCTGGGTAATACGGCAGTTCATTTTTAATTTTTAAAGGAAACTCTATACTGCTTTCCACAGTGGCTGTACCAGTCTGCATTCCCACCAACAGTGCAAAAGGGTTTCCCTTTCTTCAGATCCTTGCCAACACTTATTATTTGTTGATTTATTAAAGATAGCCATTCTGAAAGGTGTGAGATGATATCTTATTGTGCTTTTCATTTGCATTTCTTTGATGATTAACAATGTTGAACATCTTTTCATACGTGTATTGGCCATCTACATGACCTCTTTGAATAAGTGTCTATTCAGGTCCCCTGCCTATTTTTTAATTGGATTGTTTGTTTTTTTGTTGTTTTTTTTTAATTTTATTTTAATTGTTGTTCTTGTACAGTTTTCTATCTTTTGCCCCCATTCCAGCCCACTGCCCCAGCCTTCCCCACGCCCCTCCCACCTCCACCCCCGCTAGTTTTGTCCATGTGACCTTTATACTTGTTGCTCCAAACTCCTCCCCTTTCCCCCTAAAACTCCCTCCCCTCTCCCCTCTGGTGACTATCAACCCCCCCTCAATTTCAGTGTCTTTGGCCATACCGTGCCCACTTGTTTGTTCTGTTGATCAGGCTCCTGTCAAAGGTGAGATCATATGGTATTTGTCCTTCACTGCCTGGCTTAGTTCACTTAGCATAATGCTCTCCAGCTCCATCCATGCTGTCTCGAAGGGTAGGAGTTCCTTCTTTCTTTCTGCTGCATAGAATTCCATTGTGTAAATGTACCAAAGTTTCTTGATCCATTCATTTACTGATGGGCACCTAGGTTGCTTCCAACACTTGGCTATTGTAAATTGTGCTGCTATGAACATTGGAGTGCATAGATTCTTTTGGATT